>OX393558.1:35436114-35451114 GCA_947650365.1 Chamaelirium japonicum | reverse complement strand
GTAAGGATTATCAGTTTCCATATCTTCTTTGAATTCTTCTAGTTGAGTTCTTCGTTTTGACATGCTTGGTTTACATGTCAACCAGCACTATTTCTACTGCAGATAAATCCTGAGAAGGCTAGGGAAGAATTTCGCAGTGCGAGTCAGAAGAATGGAGGAACGGGGGTCAAAGATTTAATGGATAGTATGGGTCTTGGAATGCTTGCTGAACAGGTAACCTTACCCATCATAAATGGTGGATAGTTATAAAGTTTTCAGATCTCTATACTACAATCGTGAAAGTTTGAAAAGCTTTTTGAAATATGCAATAAAGAGCAAGAAGTGGTCTCAATCCTTGGTTTACGGTCTTTTATGTGTCCTTTTGCATATGAATCCATTCAAGGAAATACATGGTATAAGTTTATAAACTGAATTTGACCTCCAAGAAGTTGAACTCCTGTCTTCCCACTAGATTCATTGGTTGCAAACTTGCAATATGTTTTGTTTCGTTGGATGGGTCTATAGTTCACAAGGTGTGGTGGTGTTTGGATGGAAGCTCTAACTCTTGATGTATTCCAAAAGAAGATTAATTCTCGCAGTGTTCCTTGCCTCTTATTGTTGCTTAATACTGACTTTGGCTACAACCGGGTTAAATAGGTTGATTAAAATTTTTCTTGAAATTTTTAAAGCTTTTTCCATGAGATTAGATGACAGAAGCAACTTGATTTTGTTACTTTAACCTTTTTGTTTATGAGAATCAACTTTGGTAGAATTCAATGGTGGAGAAGGATCTTGAAACCTGACCTGAGAGTTTTTGGCTACTACTACTACAGTAGTTCAGGGGACCATAATTCGATTGCATGTTAATGTGTAATAGGTGTTATGTAAGGTCTTGTTTATTATTGCTCCTGCTAGCGCTTAACTGCTTATAAGGTTATATCATTATTATAACTTGCCATTTTATTCATAATGACTATTATTACTTAATATATTATTATTCTTATGTTGCTTTAATTTGTGTCCTATGAGTGGGAATGTGATCATGAGAAAATAAGGGGTCAATTCAAGTTAATAACTATTGGTTAACGGTTTTTCTTTAATCTAAACCTTGAGAGTAATTTAGGGTTTTTTTAGTATTTTTTAGTATTATCTCAACCAAGAAAGATCTTTAGGAACTTTTATTTGAATTATAGGAGTAGGATTTAATTGCAAAATATTAAATATGGATTTCTGCAAAAGGGCTGCATTAATAAAAGAACAACTGGACATGTCTTCCTTAAATTAAAAGAGATAAGGATATATTTTTGGAAAGAGAGGGGGGAGAGATCGAGAGAGGGAGAGGGACAGGGAGAGGAGGAGGAGGAGGAGGGGGGGGGACTTCTCATATAGGAAAGAAGTCTGATACTCCCCTTACTTGGGGGTTCCACCCGTCCTGTACGTGGCTCCTTCCTCAGATAGGATCTCCCTCATCTTCTTTGACCTTTATTGTCATTCTATGAAAAAAAGGTCTCTGTTGGGACCCTTCTTCCTAAAGTAACACTGTTTATTGTAACTCCATTGAAAATTATCCAGAAATTAGAAAAGTAGAAAAATGTGCAGAAATCTGGAATAAAAATATGGAAAATAGTTTTGTAATCTTTAGAATTCTAGTATTATTTGAATTAGTTAAACATGTCTATTATTTTTAGGAGGAGGAATGAAGGATTATATATAAAGGAAGGACATAATGCTTTGAAATTCAGGTTTCTATGTAATTATGTGTGATTTCCAGTAAATATTTCTTGATCTTATTCTCTTAATTTCAGGTATTGCATATTGTCTATTGATTGATTCATCTCAGTTCGTTTTAGTTTTGGCTTTGTTAGATATTAAAGTGAGGTTAGTCTCTCGTTTACTGAGGAGTATTCCTATTTGAGGCAATGTCTGCGAAACAAGGACGTACGCCAAGGGCTAAGATGGGTAGCTGTGTTAATATAGTCCATGACAAGCATAGATGCTAGAGATGTGGAATCAGATCGAGTGGCTTCTGCACTAAAAGCAATTACTTGATGTCCTTTATTAAGCAAATCATCTCAGATGAGAGATTCGGAACCTTGAGCGTGCCCTTATTGGATGACAGACCATCATATGTATAGTCAACCGCAAAGCTAAGCCCTTGAATCCACTAAAAGGGAATAAAGAGGAAGGCACTGTTTTCTCTATCGTTCATCCCGAGAGGGATCCTCCAATTGTTGATTGAAGTTTCGCTCCTCACTCTGTCGAGGACCACGAAGGGAAGCTTATGGAAGAATTTGAACACAAGCCCGTAGAAGAATCAAAAGTGTAATTCGAAGAGAAGCGTTTAAGGAACTCAAAGAAAATGCCAGTGACAAACAAAAAGAAAAGCTTGAAGAGAAGCCCGATGAGTGACCCGTGGAGAACTGTGAGGAGGAGCCTGTGATGGTTCTCGTGATTCGTGAATGTGCTTACCATTGGACGACGATTCACACCTGGAATAACTCATGGTGCTCAATAACTAACAAAGTGTTCAACATCATAAATCTTCCATTCCTAAAAGATCATACGGAGGTAAGTACCATAACGATGAATCCAATATTGAATCTCATCCATCAGAAGTCGATAACTACTATCCTACTCTAGTTCTAGCATCCGTTTCACTACAACGATAAGAAGCAAGACATCTTGAAGCAATTCTTCAGTTATCACAAGCGGGAAAGCCCTAGTCCATTGAAGCATATTTGTGGAGATGTGATTGACTAGATGATCTACATTAGCCTACACCATCAACTAATCAAAAGTCAAGATTATCATTTGGGCCTTCTTGACGGGGTTGAAAAATATTTGTGTCGATGATGTAGGGGCAAATAGGGTTCAATCGATCTAATAATCATTAGTTCGATGCTTTTCTTTAAGTTAGGCCTTTAAAGTAAGTTTTGCAAGTATTTTGAGTATCTTTTAGTTTTATTTGAGCCCAAGGATTTCTTTAGGACTTATTTGATTTATAAGACTGGAGGGACTTAATTGCACTATTATTATAAGTTTTTTTTTAAAATAATGGAGTGCATCAATAAAAGGACAACTAACTCTGTTTATTCCCCAAAGTAAAGTGTATAAGGAAATGATTTCGGGTGGGGAATGGGGGATGGGCCAATTGTTTACAAAAACCGACCGATACCAGTACATATGAGTTTTGGCTGGATCGCGACTGAACCTGTGCTATAAAAATCGGGACTAGTTGGCGACTAGTCGCCTACTAGTCCCCAGGCGGTATTTTGCCGACCGACTAATCCATATTCTTTCATAAGAATCATAACTGGGCGGAATCTCGACTAGTCCATGACTAGCGACTGAGACTAGTCCCCAGGCGGTATTTTGGAAGCAAATGTTTTTTTGTAAGGAGTCTAAAAGCAATTTTGTTTGGATTTTTTTGTATTGCCCTGAAGTTTTGAGTCGCAAGTATGCCTCTTCCCTATAATCATCTGTTGAGGAACTGACAATATGAGATTAAAACATAGACAAATAATTATTGTTTTTTTGTTGATATCCATATAACCCTATAATCAAAATTGGGGTTATTCACAGATTAAACATCAGCAAACAAATAATGTGATGAATTTGTAGTTCTGAGTCTTCTAACATGGGCATGAAGCCAATACAACTGTGTTATGTTACTTATGTATATATACCCATGCTATGAAGTGTGAAGACGTACATTATTATTGATCGACTAATATCATAGTCTTATTGACATTTATGCTAGTTCATATATCATATATGTTTAGGGAGGGGGGAGGGGTTAGAATAAGTTTTGGCCGACTAGTCCTGAATTAGTTCCGACTACCGACTTTGACTGCATAGGACCGATTGACCGGACATGCCCGTAATCCTGATTCTAACTTGTATGGATCGGTAATGTACAATACATGCCCTTATTGACCGGTACGAACGATACCGATATGTAAATGCCTTTTTGCTTTATCTACCCACCCACCTTACCCATATGACTTTGTCCCCATTGTAGCTGTTCCATTTGCATCATGATTCCACATGCTTTCCTTTGCTTTTGTCTCCCCTCAAGGCCTATAAATAGGTCCTTGATTCATTCATTCACACGACACCACTATTAACACAAATTCATACTGTAGAGTGATTGAAGTAGTGAGATCCTGGGCGAAGGCTTTTATTTTACTTCTTGGTAGTTGCTTCACTTGCTTCATTGCTCATTGGCTTGGTCTTCTATGTCTTTTCTAGTCTCTAATTTTCTTCTCTATTAGTTCTCTACTAGTTCTCATCTCTATATCTTCTCTTCTCTAGCTGATGGGGATCAGAGTCATGAGAAGCAACAGACGTGCATTGGACTTCTGGACCTTTTCATTATTGGTCCTTTATTTTTCTTGTTTTTATTGGGCTTAAGTTATTAGTTGGATGGTTGCCATGTGGAAACTCGGGTTGTGGATGGATGAATGCCACATCAGCGAGGGCATAAGTCACATCCAATGATTGACGGGAGACAGGGACACCCTCACAATCCAGTGGTTCATGAAAGATGAGGGGAGGACCCATTCCCCCTCTCATGTACCCGCAGAATTCTGCCCACGGGATGCTTGTCACTTGTCAGCCAGCCCTAAATAGTCCCCTCCCCTCATCTCTCTCTCGATAACATCTCATGCTATCGTTAATAAAAAATCTGATTGTTTCTATGATTGTTGCTTCAACGTCTACGTCTCGTGGATTTGAGGCATTTCGGGGTGCGAACCTTTGATCTAGAGTAGGTTGGTGTTTATCTTCATTCAAGTGAGTTCGTTCCATCCCTTATTTCTTTATTTTCGTAATGTTTGGAAGGCATCCTTGGCAGCTCCCCTCCCTCGGTTCGAAAGATCTAAACACTAGTTCCTCAGATATGAGAGATTGTTAGGTTTACTTCTTGAAGATATTCACTTCTTGAAGATGTCCATGGTTCCTCCCCATCTGTGCTTCGATAGATCGAAACCCTAGTTCCTCATATCTGAGAAATTGCAAGGTTTTGTGTGTTGAACTTGAAAAGAACAATTTTTCCTGTTTTAATAGATGACACTAATTTTCTTTTCCCAAGCGAGGTCACGTGGAACAATTCAAGGGGAGGCTCCATTCCTCCGCAATGCGCCACATGGACCTCCTTGAAAAGTGACACACACACACACACACACACACACACACACACACACACACACACACACACACATATATATATATATATATATATATATATATATATATATATATATATATATATATAGGGCTGTTACGGTGCGGCGTGTGGTGTCACACCACAGCCGTCCAATGCACCCGCTGCGTGCATGATGCACGCAGCGGGTGCATCGGACGGCCGCGGTGCGACACCGCACGCCGCACTATATTATTTCTCTCTTTCTCTCTCTCAATATATATATATATATATATATATATATATATATATATATATATATATATATATATATATATATATATATATATATATATATATATATATATATATATATATATATATATATATATATATATATATGGGAATAGGGAGTATGGTCCTCCCGACTAGCCAACACGCTAGTCCTCCCCTATAGTCAGGTGCCACGTAGTACTTTTTAACCATTTCTTTTATGGATGGTCAATCCACTCTACCCAGATCAGAATTTTTTTTCTTTTTTTGTTTTAAAAACTTAAAACAACCCGATCAAAGGTCGACAAATCTAACGGTAAACAGTATCTCGCAAATACCCCTTGCTATGATTAATCTAAAAATGGCACTTGGCATTTTTTTTCCAATATTTTTTTCATGATTATTGTTAGGAGGGGTGAACCTACCTTGACCAACCCCTAACCCTGGTTAAAAAGTACCATGTGGCACCTGAATTGAAGGGAGGACTAGCGTGTTGGTTAGTCGAGAGGACCATGCTCCCTATTCCCTTTATATATATTTATTTATTTATATGGGAAAGGGTAGCCTACTGGATATGGAGTAGGCAAGTTATCTACTCCATGGGCTTAGTGGGTACTATGTGGCATGTTTTAATTTGAGTTAGGCCTTTGTCAACTTAACTTCACCATTCCCAATAGCAAGGAAGGGAAAAAAATAAAAAAAACACATACCAAGTGGGCATTTTTAGCGTCCCCAAAAACGTGTTCGTGGGCAACAATTTAATAATGTTGATTTACATAGAGTGGATTGGCCATACATCGATAAAAAAATCGGTTAAAACATGCCACATGACACCCACCAAGCCCATGGAGTAGATAACTTGCCTACTCCATGGAGTAGGCTACCCTTTCCATATATATATATATATATATGTATTAAAAACTAAGTAAAACAAGTAAATGTAGTAATGATTTTAAATTTAGGTTTCTCATTAAATTGTTTAGGATTTAATCCTAAGGTAACATCTTAGGTGCCTTGAGACTTTCGCTTGGCATTTCATGGGTTTCTCCTTCTATCGCCTCACCGCTTTAAAAATGCAAACTCACACTATTGCACTCTCCAAATTTCTTGCTTAGTTTCATATCCTTTCAAACCGAAACACACAAGCTTAGTAGGTAAATACCATAAATTACAATGAATTTGGCCATAATTTAATGCAAAATTATTATTTTTACTTACTTGTATGAAATGAGAGTTTTAATTTTGCCTTGTTGAAAGAAAAAAAGTTCCATTTCTAGTTCCAATATCTTTTATTTAAAGAGAACTTGCTCATCAAAGATTGCAGCACTTTGCCATGTGTATTCTACAAATGTGCACAATTACTTGCTATCTTTGATCTTGTGAGGTGAAATTTACTCTTGGAGAAAATATGCCTAAGTTTACTCTATATAACAAATATGTTGTTCTCAATGGCTTATAGTAATTATAGTTTTAAGTGTAAAAAAGTTGCATGTTATTTATCATTTTCTTTCTACCGTTTCTTTATGTTCATAAATGTTTCTCTAAGAAGCCTACTTTTGGTTGTTTGTGAGCGTTAAATTCATTTTTATGGTGTTTATGTACTGATTGTTTAATCACGATTAAGCTAGGAGAACTTAAGCTAGGAGAGTTGCTGGACACACCTCCCCCTGGATTGGATGAAGCAATTGCAATTTCTAAGGCACGAAGCTTTATGTTCTTTTGTTGGACATATGGTGTTCTCTTTACATTTTCTCATCTTCCATTGGCGATTTTTGAGTTTTGTTGCCTACTATTATGTTTCCTTACCAGGTCATGCAATTTGTTGAGGCACAAGAATATAACATGTTTAGTCGTATAGTTTTTGATACTGCTCCCACTGTAAGCACAATCTCATCAATGTTCTTGTTGCTTTCCATTTGAAGGTGCCTTGTCTGTTTTGTGCATTTTTTACCTGCTCACATGATTACATTCTCATCTTTTGAAAGGGCCATACCCTTCGACTATTGTCTTTGCCAGATTTCTTGGATGCATCAATTGGCAAGATCATGAAGGTGTGATTTCTTAAATGGACATACTTTATTGGGTGCTATAATTTTCTTTTTCTACTTGTTTAAGTTCACATTTTGTATGTGCAAGCAGGCTTACTTTGGAATTCCTATTCAGTTATTTAACTTCATGATTATCTTCTACTTAAAACAGAACCACATTTAACTTTGATTAGATTGTTTGTTCTTTTTCCTCTATTGATAAAAAATGTCTGTCCATGAAATAATTAGGGTCTGTCCAATTTCTTTTAAACCAGTTATATTCCGTACTTGACATTTGGGGCACCACATTTATTTATGCTATATTATGCCTTCATTTTCATTCCTATTAATGTGCTCTAGGTCTACACTGGCATTTTTGTAATGTTTTGCTTTCTTTTTATGTGCATTTTTGATGCAAGAGATCAAATATACTAGAAAAACATTTCATAAACGATTTGCCTGGGTCTCGTTTTGCACCATTTGGTTTCTGCTACTTGGTCCCCCTTCTTCTGGCTTCCTCTGAATCTTTTGTCTTATTGTATGTGGTGAAGGTTTGATATCTATAAATGGATTAGTGGATAGGATGGGTTATTACATATCACATCAACCTTCATTGGTAGGTTGTGAAAAGATGTGTGAAAACTGAAAAGTGCCACCTAATCAATGAAGAGAAGGATAAGAATTAAGAAAGGATTTGTGTAATGGGGTCTCTGAGGGATGTGCAAGATCTCCACCAGATCCTTTACTATCCGGATATAGAAAGAAAGTGCACGAAGGTTGCGGCAGACTTTTGCCATGTGGCAAGCAAAACTATGCCTACTCATCTCAATCATTGCATCTCTTTTATGCAAGTCTTTGAACTTCGACCCTCCCTCTATTTTCTCTCTACCGTTTCTTTATGGTGTTTCTAGGAAATAGCAAAAGATTGGAAAAATATGTGGAATATTTTGGGGAAATTATTTTGTTTCTTGGGAGTTCTTATATTTCTTAGGTATATTGGTTTGTATCCTATGCATTGCAATTCATTTATGATGATGGAATATAGATTATTTAGTTTATCTTGTTCTTTTGCCACCTTACTTTTTTCTCTTTCACTTCTCTACTAGAATTTCTTCCCACTTATGGTTGACAATGGATTTGGTCGATCCCCTTGTGAAACAATTCATTATTCCTTGTAGATCGTTCCTTCGAGTACTGAACATTGTGCTTTTTACCACTGAATTTGATTGGTTTTCATTTCCTACATTCATATGAATATTAATGTCTTGTGAAGCCACCTGCAGGTTTACAAGATTAGTTAAAAGCAAAAGAAATATTAAAGTGGAACAGAAAGAAAAGGAAGCCACAATTTGCTTCTGAAGACGAAAAAGTCTCCTGGTTCCAAAGACTCCTACTTCATGGAGGACTGCATTTCAGTTAGAAATTATATAAAAGGGGCCTGGAACATAAGATAAAGCTAAAATGGTTGAGGAAGTCTACTCAGAATTCCCATGATTTATAATATTGGCGATATATAGTGATATATCACTGATATATCGCTATATTGCCAGGCTCCAACATCAAAGCAGACTAAATTCTTTTGTTTTGGAGTAAAAGTCGAAATATCGTCGATATATCTTCATATATCGCTAAATATTGCATTTATCGCCAAGTTCGGCGATAAATTGGTTCCTAGCCTTTATTGGATTCCTGACAAAAGGGGATATGTCGCCCGATGTCTCCCAGTTATCGCCATTATCGTCCGGAGATAAATATGAATCGCATCAAGTCTGTGAGATGCTTTATGCTTATTATGTCTTATGCTTTATGAGTTATGAATTTGTGATATGCTTTTATGTACGGTGAACCATATGAGTTTTGGTATGTTTTATCATTTTTCTTAGTGTATGTAATCTTATTGTGATTGTTTAATTCACAGACTGTTGCTAAGTTTCTAATAGTTCACAGAAAGTGTTGGACAATTTACAGACTCATCTATAAAGCCTAAATTGAGTGTCCCCTAGAGTAAATGATGTTTTTTATATGGTATTGATCATAATGGTGTATATATACATCCTAAAGGGATATCTAGAAAAATAATCCAAAAAAATCTTTATTTGTCCTCTTTTTCCTAATTTTTAGCGATATTTGACGATAAATAGCGATATACCCCGATTTTCCCCCCGGGCAACTTGGCGATATCGATAGTGATAACGATACATAAAACATTGAGAATTCCTTCCATGTTCATCTTATGTGCGGTGGCTTTTTACGGACGGAAAAATAGTCATCGTACGATTGAGAAAAACAGGCAACTAATTAACTTATTAAGCACTAGTGGAAAAGAGTAGTTCTCCAACCACTGAAAAAAACTAGGTGACTAAGAGACTTTTTAGGCACCGGTTGGTACCTTGGTGGTCCATTTGGGTCGGTTTAGTGCTTCTATGCCACCAATTTGTTAGTTTTATCTTTTTGTTTTTTGGTTACTGATTATAATTCTAGTCCTGATTCTGTTGGACTTGGAAAGTGTAGAAAAAGGCTATTTTGCTCAATTAATGGAGGGCTTTGCTTCCACTTTGTACACAGAATTTTATGAATTTTAGTACTCTTTTCTGCTGCTTGCTGCTGCTAAATTATGATGCAGATGCTGTGCTGATTCCTTACTGCAAATAGCTAGAGGTGCCAACTCTTCTAGATTTTCTTCTTCCCTTTCTCTATAGCTTCTGGGGAATAATTTTCTGTTTTCGATCAAATTTCTGAATAGAATTCGCATTAATTTCTGAATAGAATTTCGATCAAATTTCTGAATAGAATTCGCAAATTTCTGAATAGAATTCGCATAAATTTCGGAATAAAATCTCGCCTTAACCAGATTTTCGGATCCCTTTGCACCATGGGAAAAATTTAACCTGCAGATTTTCAGTTCCAGAAGCTCAGTTTTGTGTGACTTCATCATGATATTAGTCTTCTTAGTCAATCTACTACCTATTCTGTGTTCCCTTCGTCGGTAGATGCCATCTTGTACTTGTTTCCATTGTTTGGGGATTCACCAATATCTCTACCGAAATACCTGAAATGGATTGGATTTTGGTCTATCCGAATTGATTCCTAATTTACACAGATCAACAGATTATGCTCTACCTTTTGATCCTTCCCAAACTAAATAAAATATAAAACACTAACACAAGAAAGTAGCCCTTGCTTTTTGAATATGTTAAGCTTTCATACTTTGACTCTGTTCTATTATAACTTCACAGTAGTTGGTAGTTGACTAGTCATGCTTCATCATTTCTGTCAATTTGACTTTTCTGGCACTAAAAAATTATAGTTATGGCCTCTATGTAGCACAAAATTGCATGGTTTGTTTTTTTAATTTTCAATGCTCATCTATTTTTGTTTTAGTTTGTCTTTTTTTCTTTTTATCAAAAATCGGTTTCTATTGTAAATGTTTTTGTTAAGTTTATTCAATACTTCCGGCCGAAATGGTCGAACTCGAACTTGAAACAATCAAAAGGTTTCGCTTTGGACTTGGATTGAATCCAAAGCTGAACCATAAATCTCAAACCTTGCTAATTGTCCTTACAAACAAATTCTAGAGGTTTTTGATATGGTCGTGATTTACATATGCTCTATTAGGTGAGATTTTCGTTGTAATTCATCATTTTTAATTTGGTTTCTTTTTTTGCATAATTACCCCAAACAAAGTCCGATATTGCATATAACCAGCCCCTATGTTTTACAAAATTATCTAGGCACCGCTTACCAGTATCAATCTTTGCATGGAAACTCATTCAGTTAATCCATCATCAAAATGGGGAGTATTCTTCGATTTTACTCCCATAACCATTGACTTGGGGAGGTCTTTTACGATTTTACCTCCCCCCCCCCCCCCCTCCAATCGTCTCGCATTCGATACCTGTTGAAACGGACACTGCCATGAGGCTAACCATCGCCGAATTCTGTGGCTCACGATCAAGGTGCTAGACAGCCTCGGCCACATGCATTGTCCACCTAGCACGCCAAACGCACATCGCCAGAGATGTCCGATCCACCAACTGATAGTGCCAGTCTCCACAATCTTCCTTAGCAGCACCTCCTCCCCTATGCTATCAAAGTCGGGACTAGTCCCCGACTAGTCCCCGACTAGTCGCTGGGCGGCATTTTGCCGACCGATTTATTTTGGATTTTTCATTGCTGGGCGGTAGCCCGACTAGTCCCCGACTAGACCCGACTAGCCCGACTAGTCCCCGACTAACGACTGCCGACTAGTCCCCAGGCAGCATTTTGCAAGCAAATTTTTTTTTAAAAGGAGTCTTTGCAAGCAATTTTGTTTGGATTTTTTTACATTGGCTCAAAGTCTTGAGTAGCAAGACTCACAACTATGGCTCTTCCATGTAATCATCTGTTGAGCACCTGAGAATCTCCGATAAAAACATAGACAAATAATTAGTTTATTTGTTGATATTCATATAACCCTATAATCAAAATTGGGGTTGTTCACTGATTAAACATCATCAAACAAACATTGTGATGAATTCTTAGTTCTGAGTCTTTTGGCATGGGCATGAAGCCAATACAACTGTGTTCTGTTAGACTGTTACTATGTATTTATACCCATGTTGTGAAGTGTGAAGGTATGCATTGTTATTAACCGACTAATATCATATACTTATTGACATTTATACTAGTTCATATATCATATATGTTTAGGGAGGGGGGGAGGGGTTAGAATAAGTTTTGGCCGACTAGTCCCGAATTAGTCCCGACTAGTCCCGACTAGTCCTAGTCGGCCCTTGGCCGACTAGGGCCGACTACCGACTTTGACTGCATAGCTCCTCCCTCATGTAATAGTCATTTGGTGCCGCAAGCCTGCCCCATCCACAAACTCCTCCCTGACATTGTCTAGCAACCGACGCCATAGCCACCTTCGGTCGTGGCCATTTGTTGTCTTCCGTCCATGCTGCTCAATACCAGTGCCACCGTCTCCGTCACTGATCCCCTTCAGTCGTTGCCAATCAAACTCGCCGGTCCATTACCTACGCAGGTTGCCACCACGAGCCTTTGCTCTTCAGTGCAAAGGAGGTCAAAATGGTTATTTTCAAACAAACTGCATTGGTAATCCAACTGCAGTAATGTTATCTGGATGGAAGTTAACCGCAAAGGTTTTCCTGGAGAGATCAAGATTTGTGAACGTTGCCCAGAGAATTTTTTTAAACATAGAGGCTTGTCTGCAATATCAGACTTTTCTAGTGGTGTATGGCTATATGCACAAAAACTCTTTTTTTATGTGCCAATATTCTTCCTCCTGTATTTTGCTCAACAGGGCAAATAGTTTACCGAATGCTCTCAAAACCTATTATGTCGACTGGAATAATATATGTTTTAGTTGTATTTAGTTTTTTTTACGACACTATTTCCATATTTCTGCTCTCTTTTGTTCCTCTTTTGCAGTGTTCTAAAAAGCGGTCTAGGCGGCCGCCTAGGCGCTAGGCGGCCCCCCACCGCCTTGCCTAGGCTCTAGGTGCTCCAGAAAAGCGGCCAAGCTCCCAGGCGGAGCTAGGCGGCCGCCTAGGCGGTCTAGGCGGGGCAAGGCGGCCGCCTAGGTGGTCTAGGCGGGCTGAGGCTGGCCAAGCGGACCAGGCGAGCCAGGCGGGCTGAGGCTGACCAGGCGGGCCAGGCGGGTTGAGGCTGGCCAGGCTGACCAGGCGGGCTGAGGCTGGCCAGGCGGACCATGTTTGCTTTTGTTCTTGTTAATCACTCAATCTTGAATTATGGTTATATACTTGTTCTTTAAAATAATGGTTTGGGATAATCTTGAACTTATATTAATTTTTAAACATATTGATGCGGGAGCAGATTCGACAAGCACGTGTTTCGAGGCTTGAATAAAAATAATATAATTATTTTCGGATTTAATAATTCTTAAAAATAGTATTTTCGGATTAAAATAATAATTTCGGAATAAAATAATGATTTTATTCCGAATTTTATATTTTATTCCGAAAATACTATTTTTATTAAATCCGAAAATAATTATATTATTTTTATTCAAGCCTCGAAACACGTGCTTGTCGAATCTGCTCCCGCATCACATATATATATATATATTATATAATATCAAAATAATAATTAAAATAATTTAAAAAAAGGTAAAACGCCTAGGCGCCACCTAGGCCGCCTAGGCGCTAGGCGGCCCCCCACCGCCCGACTAGCGTCTAGCGCTTTTTAGAACCTTGCTCTTTTGGCTAGCATGTTGGAATTTTGGACCCATAACTCAATAGACGTACCAATTAAGGTGTGCGACCACTCCTTGGAAAGCTGATTTGGGACCCATAAGTTTCTAGTTGAGTAATCTAATTATGCTTATATAGGTGCTGAAAAGTAATAAAGTTTAAACAATAGGTCAGGTTAGGTAGCGCGTCATATTGATGTTTTGGGTATTCTTTCAGTTATAAAAAATTTAGAAATTTAGTTATTAAATCAAGGTTTAATTGATTTTTATAGGTTTGAGTATCTTTGCATATATTTGTAATGGGAAGGTCATCCTCATTGACACTTCATAATAAATTTTGAATGCAAAACCTTAGGGATATCCCCTTTACCTCTCTTTTTTTTTTTCACCTCAACGTTTCTCTTCTCCCTCTAATCTCTATACGTAGTGACCTCTCTGATTTTTTAACATACAAAATGTTAGGTCATGTACCAATTCTTTTGTGCTTCCATTGTACTTCATTTTGTGCTTCCAGATGAGTTTCCCTGATTAGAAACATCTAACACTTTTTGCTATTGGTCCAACCTGTTTCCTTACATTCTGACTCTTAACTGGGCTGATGTTGCTGTATAATACAATAGGTCTACAACCACAAGTTTCTCTACTCTTGTCCCTTGTGGTGCAGTTGTAAACAAAAGTCGTCCCATGGTACATTTCCAAAATGAGATTCTAGACGATTCCATCCCTTATTGGTAATATCTGCAGTACAACAATACTTGTGTCCAAAAGAATTCCCCTAGTTAGCATATATCCCGTGGCGGACTCGTGACTTTTCAGACACAATTTTATTAGCCTAATAATAAGTGACAGGAATTACTAAAACCTCGTATTGTACTATTATCATGGTTTACTGCTTGAATGCAAAAAATGCTTTAATGTGAACATTGAAAATGCTTAGATCTATAATAAATCCAAGATTAATAATAATGGATCATTTTGGATGCTCAACAAATCATGATTTTCATTATTTTGTATGATTTGTAAGATTACAAGTTGTTATTGGACGTTTGGTTGTGCTTTGAAATCCACAAGATTCCTAACTTATGAAATTGTAACAAAATACTATTAGCCTAATTGAATCATGCATTTCTAATTTCTAGTATGTGAAGTGTGTTCCTAAATCCTATATTTTCGCCTTGCATTATCATACACATCTAAGTATTGGAATCCAAGACCCATGTACAAACTTGGTAACACGAGCTGAGATGACATTGATTCAACACTTTATGAGCTTGCTTGCCATGTTCCCTCGTATGCAAAAACTAACGTGAAACCCTAGGAAGCACCAATACAGATACGGGGATACTGATACGAGGATACGGATAGGA
>OX393558.1:35426114-35433614 GCA_947650365.1 Chamaelirium japonicum | reverse complement strand
AAAAAAACAAAAAAAATACAAAAAACCTCTCCACGTGCCCGGTTGCATGTTAAGGTGGCCGCACCATAAACACTCTCTCTCTCTCTCTCTCTCTCTATATATATATATATATATATATATATATATATATATATATATATATATATATATATATATATATATATATAAATTTATTCAGACAAAAGGTAATGTGTTAATTTCTCAAGTTGTTGTCACGATCCAATTGGAAAAGAGATGGAGAACCCCCAATTCGGGGTTGAGATGGGTTTGGGTTTATTAAAAAATATTAAGCTATCTTCAAGGTAGTTTAATTTTGAAAACATTTTCTCATTTGAAGAAACATGGGAAGAATGGCAGTGGTTTGATTTGATTTGTAAAGGTTTGTTTCATTTAGAGCATGTTTATGGTTGCGAGACTACTGTAGATATTTTTAATTTCAAAATCTTTATTCTTAGATTTTAGACAAAAAGATGTTGTGGGGGATGATCTTTGTGTCGTCCGAAGACTCGGCCCAACAATCAATCGATTCGACCTTGACTTGTTGACTTAATCTTTGATGTATAAAAGAGAATAAGTACGGAAAGTAGGCAAGTGTTTGGTATCGGAGTTCAGCCAAAACGTACGTCTCCGTGCGGTAAGGTGCAACCTTAATTCACTATCTCTGAAATGCAGTGACCTCGACAGGCCGAGTGTTATTTGTTTGTCTTCGAAGAGAACGGTAGAGAGGGATAGGTGAGCTCTGGAATTCGAAAGTTTGATATGAGAATTAAAAGATTGATCTCGAACATTCGCCGGTCTACATTTATAAGATTTTGGAAATATCCGGGTTCCGGGGCGGTTTCTATGGCCGTTTCAGGCCCCAAGCGGGGGCTGGTGGATCCCGCTGTCATTTCTGTGGATCCCCAGGTAGGGCTAGCGGGTCCCACTGTTGCCTTCGTGGACCCTCAGGTATGGCTAGCAGGTCCCACTATCGCTTTTGTGGACCCCCAGACAGGGCTAGCGGGTCCCACTATCACTTTGTGGACCCCCAGGTAGGGCTAGCAGGTCCCACTTTAGGGTGTTTGGCCAAATTTTGCACCCATAGATGTGTTGACACTGAATGTGATATTCGGCTGCTGTTGTCTTGTTGACAGTCAAGGGCGTTATATATATATATATATATATATATATATATATATATATATATATATATATATATATATATATATATATATATATATATATATATATATATATATATATATATATATATATATATAAGGGACGATAATAGACATTTTGGGAGATATATCCGACCGTCCATTTTTATCTGGGGGATGAGTGGCGGCCATGATTTATCCCTAAGGTTACTGTGAGTGCAATTCACTTGGAGAGGGGGAGAAAGAAATCTATACTATGAGGGGTTTTATGCAAAAACTGCTTTTAGATATAGTGATAGAACTGGGTTCCTATGATAGTGTCGTAGGCTCTATCCTATGACATATGACGAATACATGACATTAAAAGTTTTAGAATGTGATTTTTTATGAGTATGGTCACCTTATCTTTGATAGAAGATCCACAAAAAATCAGTACATTTAAAACTTCTAGGGGCATTAATTGCTAGAAGCTTTATCGGCAATCCATTTTAACCGTTAATTTGAAAAGCATACTTGATACCTTTAGAAGTTTAAGAATGTGCTGATTTTTTATGGATCTTCTATCCAAGGTAAGGTGATTATCCTCATAAACAATTAGCTCATTCTAAGTGTCATGTGTCGCAAAATGATTATATGTCATATGATTGCTGCCCCCTTGGATTATACATAGCTCCATCACTTATGTTGTTACCCCCCCCCCCCCGCCCCCCCCCAACCTGGCTCTCATCTCATCTCCAACCTCAACCTCACGTGATTTCTTCCCCTTTCTGTTTTCTTTTTTTTTTTCAATATTTTTTGGCCAAAACAATTCATTCTTTGCCCAATTCGAATCCAACCCTGAATTCTTAGACCTTGCCTAAAAATGGGGTCGGTTAAGAAATGGAAACAACTCAAGTTGTATTATTTTTTCTCTAAAACTTTCCCTTTTTTTCTCTTTCAACCTCTCTTCATCTCCTCTGTATTTTGTTCATTGTGATTGTACTGAACAGGGCATGGCGTTGCACTTTTTTTATGATCTTCATTAATCATCTTATTATAAGGAATTCTGTCTAGAATTTAGTTACTAATTTTTTTAGGGGAAATGTGAGAGCGGTCCTTGACAACAAATCATTTCGGTGAACAGGACCTTCCTAAGTTTTATTTAACCTAAGGTTCCCGACTTCTCTTCAGAAACCCAAAAATGCCCTCACCTCTCACCTGCTCTTCATGTCCCATCTCTCTCGAGTGCGATCCGTTCCTTGCCGCTTCCTCGTTCCTTGGCCAACAGATCGAACACAACCTCGAGTCGCGGTGGTTAAGGTGGTGCGAGCAGCAGTGGTGAACAGGACCTCGAGTTACAGGTGCTCATCGGCGGTAAGTAGTGGAGGCGAGTGGGTACGGTTCGGGTTCCGTTAGGGTTCGGTTTAGATCCCAGATCTAGAGTTCATCCCATGGACCATAGATCTTGCGTTTAGGGTTAGGTTTAGGTTCAGTTCGGCGGCGGCGAGCAATGGTTTGGTGGCATGCAAAAGAAAATTTGAAATTCTGTGGAGGGTATTTTCTTCCACAGCATTTCAAAGTCCTTTTGGCTAAACCGGATCCTATGTTGGGGATGGCTCACCAAGTCCCCCCTTTTTGTTATGCACTAAGATTAATAGATCACACCGGAAATTACTAGACAAAGAGAACTTGGTTGAAAAAGTATCTTCTAATTCCCAATTAGATCCCTTGAATTCCTATTGAACCCTTAAACTCTAGTGCTACATAAAACATCCTCTGTTAAATAGGGCAACTATCAATAATTTCGTCCATAGTTGTCAAGGCGTCAAGGCGAGGCTAGGCGCCCGGAGGGAGCCTAGGAGTAGGCGTGGCTTTATGTGCATAGGCATGACCTTATGTGCATAGGCATCCTCCATGCATGGATATATATATATATATATATATATATATATATATATATATATATATAGTCTATACTTGCAGGTATATATGTAATAGGCAGCAATATAACACCTTACTAATATGAAATTGAGCATATTCTAGTCAAATGCATGCAACACAATGACACATACATAGTATAAACAAGTAAACAACAAGAGGAACAAATAGAATACAAACACTTGCTAACAATAAATTGAGCATATTCTAATCAAATGCATGCAACACAATGAACACATAGTATAAACACATATACAACAACAAAATGAACAAAGAAGATGGGGTCGGGTTGAGTTTTACTTAAAAAAAAACAAAAATCAATGCCTAAACTAGGCGTGCGCCTAGCCTAGGTGCGCCTAGGCCGCCGCTTAGTGCAGTTCGCCTAGGCACACTGGGGCCTAGGTGTTTCCATGCGTGCCTAGGCCCGCGCCTTGACAACAATGGCTTCATCAACATTGCTTATCAAGAACTGAAGCTTTCACACGTGAACTAAATTCAGCCTTCTGGTTAGAATCTTGCCCAACTTGTTTAGCTTTTTGAGACACTAGTACGATTTATATATGGGTTAGTTGTTCAGGTTAGTTTTGAAGGTGGAGGGTAGTCTTTTGAATCCAATGCTCCATATTTATCTTGAACTTTCTTTATTCTTTATCTAAGCCGAGATAAAGAGCCTGTTTGGCTGTAGATAATAAATTTCATATTTGGTTATTTGATTAAAATGAAATTTGAAGCTCTTGTTGATGCGCCACTAGCAACCTTCTGTTGCTGAGAAATTTCCACGACCTATTCCCTAATTTTTTTCCTATTTATTCCGTCTACTTTAAAAAATTGTACTGCATTATTTCAAGTTAGTTCAAATTGTTCATAACTTAATCACATTCTTGCAATATGCTAATTACATGTAGGAATGTTCGTTCCTACATGTAAATGCACAACAAGTTTCTCACTAACAACATTCGAATTTATGCTTGTAAGGTCATGGCAGTCAATGAATCATCTAGACTTCATGCTTCGTTGAAGAAAGAGAGCGTGCCCGTCAGCAGGCTTATTGTTAACCAGATTCTACCTCCATCCGCATCGGACTGCAAGTTTTGCTCAATGAAAAGGAAGGTCCAACTCCTATTAACTTTTGCATGAAGTGGCTTCTTTCTATATACCATTGTTATAGTTGTTACTTGTTCTATTACATAAAGTTCTAGATTGGTTTCGCTTTGATGTGCAGTACTGTATATCAACCTAATACAAGGAGAAACTTTTGTATACACATAGTTATAATACCATAACTAACCATGTCTTGCATCCTTCGGTGGTCATATAACTATGGTAATCATCAATAGCATCATCATCATTGTCATTATTATTTATTATTGTTGTTATTATTATTTATTTTCTCCTTTATTGCGGGATCTTAAAATGTGTAACCAGTAAGTTAGGCCCTATTTGGATAGGATTCTGATTCTGGGATTTTTGGAGCTCAGAATCCCAAAAAAAGGGCTCCGGAGCGTAGAGCCTCAATTTTGGGCTCCGGGAAATTGGCTCCCAAGAGCATTTCTTGGTCTCCGAAGAAATGCTTTTGGGGATCCTGTTGTATCCAAAAAGGCTCTCCGCCTTTTTTAGGGATTCTATGCTCCCAGACTCCCAGAATTCCGGATCCAGAGCATATCCAAACTGGCCCTTAGTTAACTGACCCTCCAACTGGCCTGGCATATGCCCCTCTGCCAAATTCCTTTGATCAGGTTTTCGGCACCAAACTTTCAGGATTGACGCCGGATTGACCACCAATCATGAAATTCTTGTCAATCTTTCTTATATATGATCCCGTCTTGATGGGACAAGACTTGGATGATTGATGGCCGAAATATATTCTCGTCTTCAATAACATTTTTAAAAGGTGCAATTGTCAATTTTGCTCTTACATTTCAGGATCAAATGCGTGCGCTCGACTTGATCCAAAACGATCAGGAACTCATGGGTCTGAAGCTAATCCAGGCACCCCTGGTTGATGTGGAGATCAGGGGTGTTCCTGCGCTTAGATTTATGGGCGACATGGTCTGGAAATAATTTTATCCCTCGGGAACTCGGGTGGGTGAGATCACAATTTTGGCACAAGATTCCACTTCGTGCGCTACAACCACCGGACCCTGCATCTGAACTGCACTTAGATTTCAGATGCGAGCCCCGAACTCCTTGAAAGGTATAATGCGCCGGGGATTGACGGCATCTGTGTACTATTTGGAACCAAGGACATGTGTAATAATTATTTAGTGTTATACTAATTGGCTTTCTTTTGTTAAGGGTTTAGTTATTTATTTTTATTTCCGCTTTCTGGAATATCGGTGGTCTACTGTTCCGTCGTATGATTTGTTGGTTTAGGGAGCCTTTGAGGAATTGCTCTCTGCTAAGCAATAGGGCATTGCGATTCGACCCCCCCGAATGTTCAACCAGAATGGCGTGGCATCCAATCACAGCGTCCCTTTACCCGCCAGTCAGGGTTGGGTGAAACGGACGGCTGTGATCCAGACACGTCATGCTGGTTGGCCATTCGGGTTAAATAGTATTTTCGTAAGCAAGAATGTTAATGAAAAATAACATGCAGGTGAATTTTCCCTCTTGGAAATCCAGCACCAACTCTGCTCTGGTGACGAGCCAGCAGTGTCCATGCCCGTGCGATGCGGAATCAGCAGCCACAATGTGGGTACTACCCACTAATGACAAAAATACCCCTGCACATCGCAGCCGTTGATTGCACATCGCGTGCGCCTGGGCGCCACTGGTAGGCTTGTTTTGGTTACATGAAGCTGAGGGTTTTTCCTGGAGCAATGCTACAGTAATTTGATGACAGCACCCAAAGTCTGGCACAGGAATTTGAGTCAAAGGGCTCTTTGATGGTCTGTAGGAATTTTCAGTAGGCCAAGCCCTGCCAGTTTTCCAATACTTGGTGGGTATCCATTCAGCCATCAATGATGCGGCAACTGATCATGGAATTCTCATCAGAGTCCACAAGCAGGGAAAGTGAGAAGCCTGCACGTTTGGGTTCGATTAGGTCATGTCGATTTGTCTCGGGCTAGCTAGGTTAAGGGACTAGCTCTCTCTCGAACAATCTTAAGTTCAGGTTCATGGGTTGGGTTCAATACGGTCCTGATCACGCTGCATCAATTTGGATCGATTCGAGTTCAATCGGGTTGTTCAAGCGGTGATATTAGGTCAAGTTCAATGGGACCCAGACACGGGACATTTGTGGTTGGACCGTCATGATCCTGCCATCGGCTCATACCCAATCTATTTATAACCAACTTGTGCCTTGTCTACGCAAGCGAATCCTAGTCGCTGATATCATGTTCTCGGGGTTATGGAATTAATAAATATCAGCTGCAGCTGTTGCCTCCCCCATTTCGATCTTCGGACCTCTTTGAGTTGCTCTAGCGCCTTGTCCTTTGACTGTCTGGCCGGTCTAGGCAAAAGACAAAAGAAAATCCGTCAGAAAGTTTTTTTTTTTTGAGAAATCCCTCTCAGAGAATGAGGGGGGGTTCGGCCTAGATCCCTGCAGGTTTATTACCCTCAGAAATTAAGAAACAACATGAGTGATCCATTAGGCTTTACGGCTTGTTTGGTTCCGTGCAGTTGTTAACGCATGGGTCAACACCATAGGGTCGTGTCTGTTTAATTCCGTGTAGTCCCGCCCAAATCGTGCAGTTCGAACTACCGCATAGTTAAATTTCTATAGAAAAGCCGATAGTTGGAACACACTGATAAATTGCATGTCACACGCTGCCAACCCCACTGCACGGTGTAGTAGGAACCGCAACGAACCAAACAGAGCCTTAGTGGAAAACGGATCATTTTCCTTCGGTTCAGTGGCACTTTTTTTGTAATTTTTTTTTTAAATTTCTAATTTCGTCATGCCATATTGCTAAATGGGGTAGGGAAAAGGTTCGACGCAAATGATTGTTTTTCTCCACTTGGATTCTGAGCAATCAGGCTGAAAAATGGAGTTCGACTCCTCTCCACTTAGCCAATGGTCCCTAGGCCCATCTTCTAAGAGGCTCAAGTGCAACATGAATAATCTTACATGTGTTAGTGTCATATCGAGAACATTTTTGCTACCCGATTGATTTGATGTACTTGCTTACAGCCTAATCGTGATGTGCCACATCATCCATTAAAAGGGTACAACGGGAACTGTACTTGTTATTGGACGTACGCTACACTTTACTACCCACCCCCATTATGTCCTTTTTAATAGAAGACGTGGCAAGCTACAATTGAGCCATAAGCAAGTGTAGCAAATCAATCGGTTAGCAAAAATGGTCTCTGCTATACCTATGTCATTTGCTGGGTGCTTCGTTTAGGTTGAGGTTTGACTTCTCTGACTCCTCTCTGGTTGGTGTTTTCCCATCTTTTACCAGTGGGGACTCACTGTCGAGGTGCTTGCCATTGGAATAGT